>OY735260.1:3402312-3431467 GCA_963457715.1 Argyresthia albistria
TTGGCCACAAGCCTATTGTTGTTTGATCATTCAGAGCTTGATTATATTGCTGTCATTTTGTCAGACTGTCACTGGTCGGTGTACAGAGCCACCGCGTTATCTAGAGAACAGCCAAAGCGGAACTACTGACATGCTACTGACGCCACGCCAAACGTCACTTCGGCTGTCAGTATATATAATTATAATGTATTTCAGATCAATAAAACTATTTGCTGTTCAGTTGACGTAGATGTGGCGCCTCTCTCCATTCTCTAGATAAGATAGTGGCACTTGTACAGACCTACCAAGTTATCTGTGAAATGTTAGGAGTGGTATTTTTCAATTCGTGAAAACCAATTGGCATTCGAAAGCGCCACTTTCATGCACAAATTCATAAAAACTCCATTTTTGAAAATTCATTCCGTGATTTGTACAGCGAGTGGTGGTTTCATGATTTCTACTAGTAGAATAAATGTCCATTTGACTGATGAGTTCTGGAACGCTAAGTACAAAACCTTTTTTAATCAATGAGTTAGCTGGGCGGTTTTTTTTGTGTGAAACGAAATAATGAAAATTTATTGCGTAACTGTTATCGGTCCATTTTATTCTGTGCAAGCAAGTATGTGTTATCATGTGGGTACATTGACAAATATCTCGGTACAGCTTTGGTAACCAAGCTAGGTATAAAACCTGTGTTATGATTAACAGCGTCCCGTCCGACCATGTTGTGTTTTAGTTAAGGTTTTGAATATAATGGTAACACTGGTTACGAGTGTTTCAAAAATGCATGAAAAGGACCAATAGAAAATAAATTCGAACACGATTTAGCGATTCGAGCGCGAATTCAAGATTTATTTTCACGTTTTCAAAATGCCACTCCAGAACTCAAAACTAAGAAATGCCATTCTACAGCTGTCCAACGATCTTTTGGCGTGCGACAGGTACAAACTAACGGTTTTTGTCAGGTTCATTGCATCAGGTTGCGTAGAACTGGCGCCCTCCTGAAAACGTCACTCACACGCCAAAAGAACGTTGGAAGGCTGTATGCTCAGACGCAATTCCCAAATACGGCAATACTAGAAGGCCACTAGCGACAGCCCGTCATTTCACAATTAAGTTGGCAGATCTGTAATCTGTAAGCTCAATTCGAAAGGAATCGGGATATGTCAAGATTACAGAATCGAGCTACTGAGCTGTCGTTTTAGCGACTGTTGTATTACAGTCTATTCGTGATAAGAATGCAGTGAAATTTAAATTTAAATCTGTTAACACACAGGACAGGACACAACCTTCGCGTTCGAAAGTTAGCCTTCAACTGGTCACAGTGAACTTGGCTTGATAATTGGAAACGATTTGATTCGTTACGGGGCGTGGCTAGGCCGCCGGACGGACAGTGATGACTTTACTGCATTCTTATCACGAATAGACTATAATTTGATTTCCATGTAATATAATTAGTTGGACTCCAAAAGAATCGCGTAGTAGCAAAAAAATGCGAGGTATCAGGCCAAAACAGTCTTTTGTAAAGAAGCAGTATTAAAATCAGTGATTATTTATACTAGCTTGGTGATCATGATGTCAGCTTGCTTTCGCAAACATTATTTGTTTGGTTTTACTCAATAGACAAGTCTCCCGAAGCTATCACTAAATATGCCAAAGGACACCGGCAATTCTCCATACTAACGAATTTGTAACTTCTATTCAAAAGAATAGTTAGATAGGTAGATAGATAGATTTTTTATTCATGAGGTCGATAAGAATCTAAGATTTTTGTTGTTTAAGGCCATTTTATAAAGATATCGGGAAATATTTCCAAAGAGAAACGTGCAGGCAAGATAAAACTCAAACGAAACAACCAAAGATAAAATAAATTTTATGCAAAAATTTGAAAACAACCTTCTTTGCATTTTTACTCGGAACAATACCGAAAAAAATATTTGAATTTCCACATTCTGTCTGTCCGGTTGTTCTCTAAAAGTCGCATTTCTGAACCGATTCTCGTGGTGAGCCGGTGATAATATTTTTTTATTTTAATTTTTTAAATGGCGGAGATATGGGGTTAATAAGATGAGTTATTCTGCCGATGTCCTTTGTATTTATGTATATTTATTTAATTTTTACATGTGTTTTGGGAGCATTGTGATAAAATTGATGCTGCCTAAATTGTTGTTTACACTATTATTTTTGTATCGTGTATCAAAATTTCAACTGAAAATCTTAGGTTATTCCGTATTGTTCTTTCCTGTATAACATGCTTTTGTGAAGGAAAACCAATAAAGTTATCGTCATCAAAACATCTACAGTGGTTTTCATTATTATTCTGGTCGGGGACATTCTGTATCAATAAAATAATTCCTTCCTTTTATTAAAAAAATTGTATTAAATCGAAAATGAAATAAGCAAACATTTACAAAATACATCAAAGGATACAAGTGAATACGAATGTGTTATATTTCAATCTTATAAATTATGAGATTAGAAATCGAGAAAATCTGTGTATATTTAAAAATTACAGTAGTTACTAAATATACGAGGAAGCTCATTAACAATAGGAGAATGAAGATCAGGGCCAGAATTCTACTGTACACAAGCATACCACAAGCCTGGCACAAGCTTCAATACGACGCATTTGGTATTCAACTAAAACCGGAATCGTTCACAAGCGCCAGCCTGACGCCAGCCTACTGTCCGACAGTAGAATACGAAGTAGGCTGGCGCTTGTGAATTGCGATTCCGGTTTTAGTTGAATACCAAATGCGTCGTATTGAAGCTTGTGCCAGGCTTGTGGCATGCTTGTGTACAGTAGAATTCGGGCCCTGATTGCTTGTTTATTTCGATAACATAACCTAAAGCTGCAGGCCTATGAACATGGGTGGCGCATGTAAGAAGATTATTGAAATCTTTACTTGCTTACGAAACTCGCCTTCGAATTAATACAAGGTACGAAATTAATTTATTTTTATAATTATATTTTCATTCTCCTTCACCACATAATGATTATTAGGTCGATCTTTTCGAATGCGCTGACTAGACGGAATAAGTCTTCTCTATTACATAAAAGTTTTCAAATAGCGCCGACCTATCTAATAGTACTGCACCACGTTTCTATAATTAATTGACACATTATAATGCGTATCGTAAACAGCATAAGAAAATACATATATTTGTCTTAGAATTTCTTCGCATTTCGAATATAAAATTAAAAGATTTTCCTATCAAAAAACGTCCGTTGAGCTATTTTTACATAGTTTTTAACATAAATAATGATTAAATGCGTATTAAAAATTGCTTTCACGAACAGCAATTTGTGCTGATGTCTATCTACTAAATAATAACAATAATGTCTTAATACAGCGATAGGTAATATACTAGAACTAAAATGATAAATACTGAGATAGTTTCCAAAATTATTCAAACGGGTAAATATTCAGTAGGAAACGGACCCATTTCGGTTAAATTAAGTGTGTGAAACCACGGAACAGAAAAATAGTGGAAGTGTCAAGTAGGCGTGGCGAGTGTGCCATGATTAAGCGTCGCTGACCATAACTTGCCGTAGTCCGTCACAGTGATTTGTGTGTGGCAGTTGTGCAAATCTCTCTAATAATCTAGTTTTTTCTATTCCGTGTGTAAAACCCATTAAAAACTCATCGCCAGCACCCGAATCATGCCGCGGGCGACCCGAGAGAGTGAAGGACAGAGCTCGCGCTTTACACGTCTCTGTGCCTCACCTTCCCCGACAAACTTCCCCTCGCGCTCGGAATGCTACGGATGCAGGTGTCGCCGTATCGCGCGGTTGTGGTACTGGGCCCCAATTCTCGCTCATGCTAATTGAAAGCGTAGACGTAAATTGTCTACGATATTTTATACGAAAATGGCAATATTTTTGGCCTACGCTTTCAGTTCCCATGGGCGAGAATTGAGCTCCAGCACCAGAAAGTGAGGGTCGCAACGCGCTGTATATGTCTGATGCAGGAGGCCTAATACCAACTCTTATGGGCAGTTTACATTGTTCAAGGGCAGTGGACAGCGGCGATATTATATGAAAGCCAAGTTGACTCGCCACTGTCCGATCGGTTTACACCACTGTACTGTCCACTGTCCTTGACTAATGTAAACTGGCTCTCTAAAGGTAGGCTTTCGAAGCGAGCGACACTGCGTCAGTGACGCTAGCGTCGTCACCCTTATTTACTGGCGGGTAAAGGCGGTCACAGCACTGACGCCACGTTAGCATCACTGCGCTTGAATGATGTTCCTTAAGGCCTACGCAAACCGGGACGGCATGGCAAGGGATTTTAAATGTTTACCAATGGACACATTCAAACGCGTATTATCCGACAGTAAATAAGGGTGACGCTGGCGTCACTGACGCAGTGTGGCTCGCTTCGAAGGGCCACCTTATGTGCCTTTTCACGCCGTCTGAAGTGTATGGTCATGTAAGTGAGCTTTCATACGCACCGGCGTAATTTGCCGAGCAATCGTATGAAATGACAACCTATTAGCCGGCGCCGGCTACCCGGCAACCGGTGTGTGTGAAAAGGCACCAAGGGCTTGGCGTGACGCGCCGCGCTGGCTACAAACAAACCGTTATTTCACGATCTCGCTTGAGCTATCGAGATGCGATTCGCTTGCAGAACCCGCCACTGTAGGCTGCGGTCTACTGCGGCAGCGGCGGCGGCTGCACGGCGGCGTAGGTCGGGTAGTAGGGCGCGTACGCACCGCCCGACATCTGAGTGTAGCTCGTGTCCCCGCGGTCCTGTATCGTGCGCGCCGTGTACGGAGACTCCTTGTACACCGGCTCCGCTGCAGGTCGACACATACGATTGTTGTTTGTTTTAACCCCCGCCCGACGAAGGAGAAAAGGGGTGTTATAAGTTTAACGTGTGAGTCACTCTGTGTCCGTCTGTCTCTCTCTCAGCATGTGGAGCGTAAACGGGTGAACCGATTTTAATGTTGTTTTTTTTTTATTCGAAAGTAGATTTCTTGGAACTGGTTGTTATGGTACCATCTACTTTTTATGTAAGTGACAATGGTATTGATGAAGTGTCTTTTTACCTATTCGGCCGTAATGGCTCGTTATAGCGATTCGCAATTCGTAATTTCTTTACAAAAAAATAGATACACCATGTACATACAAAGGCGAGTTGCGAGCGATTAAGGTCGATTCACACATATCAGTGATCCCACCGATCCGGCACGGGTCAGTGTCAGTGAAAAATATTCTTTCATACATTATCTATGATAAGTGTGAATCGACCTTTGTAGTGTCGTTAACAATAGCTTACACCACAGTGTAGGAATAGTTAATACTTACTCAGAGTTGGGTAGAGCGACTGATGCGGTACATCCGGAGCCGCCCAGCCTCCCACGACGTCCCCGGGCGGGGCCGACGGCGCCTGGAAAATTATGCATTCTTTATACTTTATTGCACAGAAAAAACATATTACAGACACTTAATATTGGAAAAAACATGTACAAAGGCGAGCTTATCTCTAAAAAGAGATCTTTTCCAGCAAACCTAGGATGGAGAGGATAATTTATTAAAAGGTTATATATTAATAGACTACTTACTAATAGAAATAGAAAAGTATTTATTTTGCTAAAAATAAAAATAAAAACAAACAATACAATAAACGATAGAAAAGTGATTATTCTAGCAAAATAGGATAATAAGTACATAAATACATATAACAACAATACGAATCAAATAATAAATAAATAAATAGAAAATTAAGCATATTATGGTAGAGAAAGATAGTGTTCTTTCAAGCGTTTTAAAAAAATGGTGAGTGAAGGACTGTCCTTGATGGCACTGGGAAGCTTGTCCCAGAGCCTGATAGCGCGAGGTCGGAACCCATGTTCAAAAGCGGCTGTGTTGTGTTGCGGAGTTACAAGCATCGACCGAGTGTGAGATCTCCTGGGCCTATCCGAAGACAGAAATTCAAAACGAGCTCTCAAGAAGCTAGGGTAGCGTGGGTTGAATAAGATGTTGAAGAGGCAAATTAGGATGTGGAAATCCCGACGAAGACGGATATAGCCACTTCAGCTCCCTGCGATACTCCGAAACATGGTCATACTTGCGCAGACCGAAGACAAACCGAATCCCGAGATTTTGAAGTCGCTCGAGTTTGTTCAGTTGTTTTTCGTTAGCGCTGACCCAACAAACATCAGCGTAATCGATAAGGGGAAGGAGCAGAGACTGGGCAAGCGTATTTTTTGTCTGATGAGGCAATCCATACTTGAGTCTATGGTTCTCTTAGCCCAGGGAGCACTTATCCAGTGGAGAGCGCATACGAGGTAACAGAGCTGTGATTGGTCAGCCGCTGCGAAACTATCTGGCGACCCGTCATCGTACATAGGTTGCGTATGCGAACATTTAATTTTGTTGAATACAACAAAGGTTTGACGAGCCGCATTCCCCCGCAGGCGCAGTCAATTGGTCTCTGTCTTAGCCCAACGAGTCTGCCAAATCGTTGGGCTAAGAGAACCACAGACTGGCTCCCAGAAAATGCAAAGAGACGACGACTCGGGAAGAGATGGAATGATGAGTTGGGTCTATGGGATAAAGAGTGGAAGGTGACCGCTCAGGATCGAATAGAGTGGAAGAGGGGGAGAGAGGCCTTTGCCCAGCAGTGGGACGGTACAACTCGTAATAAAAAAAAACTTGAGTCGCTATGTGCTTTGCGGCTCGTTAAATCAGTAACTAACCGCAGGCGACACTGCGCCATAGACCTCAACACATCCACATGACCTCCACTTCTGTGTGTCCACAGAAGTGGAGGTCATGTGGATGTGTTGAGGATCCACTGCGTGGATGGAAAATCCACATCCACCGAGGTAAACCAGTCGTAAACCTAGCCTCCACAGTCTGGAAGGTCTTTAACAGAAAATTGAATCGATATATGAAGGTTAGGAACAAAAGGTGTCATTTACACTTTTCCTTTTTCTGAATAAATTGAGGATAAAAGCCAAATACGTTAATGACACCTTTTGTTCCTTAACTCCTCATTTATTTTTCACTTCCCAGTACATTTTGGCCTGAGTGGATCAGCTGATTTGTGTGGAGAAGTTAAAAATAAAGTTGCTCTGATCAAATCGGTTTCATAATGAAAGTTGCTCAGAATGATGTCACTAACAAAGAAGTTTCTCATTTTGCGTTAATTCATTTACACCTTGTAGTGTTATATGTGCACTTACACTAGGCTGCACCGGCAACACGGCGGGCTGCGTCGGCGACGGCGGCGCCGGCCCGGCAACCAACGGCACGGTGCCGATCGTCACATACTTCTTGTCTTTCATGTTGAAGTGGAGGCCGGACACGGAGCATTCTACCTGGGGAACAAATCGATTAAGGGGTAAATACAACATGAGAATTGCATACTTTAAACTCAAAAACTAAATACATTTTAATACATACTTACCTAAGTTAAACCATAAATAAAATACTGTATAATGAGTAGATAGCACCACACACAAACCTCAGTGGTTTAAGTGGTGGATAGGAATTCAAAACTCTGAATCTCTACTAAATAAATTGTCAGTAAATAAATAAAAAATAAATAAAAAAGGAATGAAACAAAACGTCGCGCCTTTCCCTTTTAGGGACACTTATGACCGATTTCATCAACAGTTAGGGGATACTTAGCTCTTTTTCATAACTGTCTAGCTTTTGTTTCGGTGGCCGGCGGCCGCTTAAATTAAGGGGGTCCCCTAGATGACCCTAAAACTTAGATCAAAGCGAATCAACCGCTAGGAAACCCCCCTGAAAGGAATTAAAGTGTCCCCGAGGGACTGTTGGTTTATTTATTTATTCATATGACATCTCCGAGTAGGAACGTCACAGGCATATATCCAACTTTCTCAACCAGTTGGTGGCGTCATTTGTAAGGGTGATGAAGACTTCGGGGTCACCACTCCAGGGTAAGCCCGAAGGGGGCATTCTAGTCACTTTTTGCTTTACTTGTTCCTTCAATATTTAGTTGACATATTCGGACAGATGGCCCGATGTCCACAGTCAGACAGAGGGCTGTTCTACCTGCGGACGTGAGTGACCATCGCACTTCAGGTATTGTTGATGAAATCGGGCATTATTTTCGGGTTTAATTATGACCTAAGGTTAAGGAACCATTTAGGCTACTAGGGGACCCCCTAAATATAAGAGGGCGGCCCCCAAAACTTTCCCTAGACAGTTAAGAACAAGAGCTAAGTGTCCCCTAACTGTTGGTGAAATCAGGCATTACTCACGTTCACAGGAAATATGTGTAAGCCTGCCATACCAAAAAGTGATATTGATAGTACTCGTATTAAGGATTCGTCTCATTTGGGATGTCGTCTGACGAGGCTCTGAACTGCCTTTGCCACGACGACCAAACGCTAACCAGTCCAATCGAAATTTAGACCTTCAAGGCACTGGGACAGCCACATAAATAGTTCCAGTAACTATTATACTGGTTAATGCACCTCCACTTATCGGAAAGAATGGTGTGATGATGATGTAGTTGTACCTACCACAGGGTGCTCAACCCATACAAATTAGAATTAGTAACCCTTCGTAAAAAGAGATGGCGTGAGGAGTAAGATTTGTACTTTAAACGCCATGATTTCAGTTAACATACTTCTAGGTGGCGCTAATCTTAGAATAAATCCTATATATCTCAGCGCCATCTCGTGGTATTTTCAATTTTTCGATGGTGCTGCAACAAGCGATAATGGCCTCGAACTAAAGAAGCTTCCGTAGCATCTCAGTTTACGCCGGTGTCATATTTTGTTCTAGGTGCTCTATCTGTATAATATTATAGTATCTGTGGTAGTACGTACCTTCAGATCATAGTCCAGGTCGATGATCCCGCAGTTGACCAGATTGGAGGGCGGTATGGGCGGCACCTCCAGCCTCATGCTGTACTGCTTAGTCCCGCCGGCCGGGACGATGCCCTCCTGTATTGTCACGACGACGTCCTTGTCTTTCTTAGTGGCAGGGGCGGGGGTGGTCGCGCGGTAGGTCACTACCTGAGACATTACGTAATCATCAACATACTTACAGTCCTAACAAGGTAATTATTACTAATAA
Organism: Argyresthia albistria; assembly: GCA_963457715.1. Taxonomy (NCBI): domain Eukaryota; kingdom Metazoa; phylum Arthropoda; class Insecta; order Lepidoptera; family Argyresthiidae; genus Argyresthia; species Argyresthia albistria. The sequence goes on from OY735260.1 coordinate 3,411,356, forward strand.
TACGCGTAGGAACTGTATCTACCTTCTTATTCATAAATTTTATCAAGCCTTTGATAACTAAAATGTGTTTTGTCCCTTTCTCACAACACACACTAATCTAAATGTGAAAGAAGAAGACAAACTAATTTTAACGTCATTTTAGCTTGAATAGGTTTATTGGACGTTTATTAATAAGAGCTAACGATTTGAGCTTTGTATTGATTTCTATGGTAGTGCGTGCACTGGATCGGAATTTCTGCGCCCATAAAAATCAAAAGCAACAAATCCGTCCGCTTCGTATGCTCCGATTATGACGCAGTGGACGACTTTAGTGCGACTTGCACCAGACTTTTGACGGCAGCTAAATGGAGTTTAAGTGCAATATAAACACACAATACAACGCAGCCATGTTGAGTGGGAACCTGGCTGACAGGGAAACAGCCTTTGCATGTTTGACAAACGTAACTTGGCCATGTTGTACTTAGCCATGTTGTACCATTTAGCTAATGTCGTTTGTTGTGCGAAAAGTTTTGAATAAGTGGCCCTTGGACAGTCAAAAAACCGTAAAAACAGTATCATAAAGACATGATCGTCCGCGTCATCATTGGCCTTATCATCATTAAAGTTGTTATTTAACCTACTCCTAAAATTAAGTTATCTTAAGTTACGTCACGGTCGCCCGATTGAACATCAAGGTTTGTATTTGTATTTGTTTATTAATATCCAACAGCATATATTTACTTAATCTATCGCAGAGTTAATATTTTACTTAGTATTAATGCCAATTACAGGATATCCTAATATAATCTTTTTAATTCATGCGGTAGTGGAGAACGAAAGAGTATGCGAAAGATATTTTTTTTTCCTTATACCCCCGGACTGCCCACATCCGCGCGCGCGACGTGAAATACATGGGACGGTGGACAGGGACAGAGCTATGCGGCTAGCAATAGCAGCTTCGCCCCTGCCCACCGCACCATGCCCCGCCGCCGCACCACGGCTGAGCGCAATCCGGAACTAAGTTTAATAATAGGTAAATTGTACTGTACCAACTGTGTTACTCTTAACATGTACATATTATAAGGTTTAATAAATGGTTTGGCGCAAGCAGGAAGGGATAAACCCACAAGACTTCAAATGTTACTTATTAATTCTGTGAAATTATCGCCAAATCTAATCAGTGATAGTGTAACTATGGTTATAATTATAATAATAAACGTTTATAATCACCTTCCTCAAGAATATCTTGACCAGATTGAGTTGCACGTTGCTCTGATTCAGCACGTCGACTTGTATCGGAATGACTTGCCCAGGACAGTAGCCGGAAACGGGCGCTTGCACATCCACCGACATCGGGGCGGACACACAACAGAAGCAACCAAACGTCTTCTCCATTTGCATCCTTATTGGGGTCTGGGGAACAATTATAGTACTGAGTACCTACCACCACGGTTATTGAGTACATGATTCTCTTTATAATTAGTATCATTAGTCATTCATTACATACAAATAACAAAGTGAGGCTGATTGTTATAAACGACTGTGAAATGCCCTAGGAAATTATTATAATAATAAATAGAACCTTACCGGGTGTATGAGATATGGAGAGACAAAATATTTTGGGGAGTTAGGGACATCATACTGAACAACTTTCACTATCAAACTGATTTGATCAGTGGAACTTTATTTTTTATACAAATCATCTGATAACCGCTCGGCCCAAAATGTATTGAGATGTCAAAAATAAAAAAATACGCGTGTAGCACCGTAGGTACACGTGTTAGAAGTAAAACTTCTGTAGCTAGATCATTAAGTGGTACCTATACTATACACCGATACCTACCTATACTAAAAGAGATTTAAATTTCCAATTTTGAGATCCAATCTCTGCTTCAAGTTACTTTTAAGTTTCAGACGTCCGATTATTCGAAATTATTTTATACTTGTAATTACTTTTAATACGTCATGTCATTTATTTCCCACCATTCCTTATCTACAATTTGTCGCGCTCGTGGTGATATACTTAACTCATTCAATAGTGTCACTACTATTTGCATCTCGCTCAGATTATATACCATCTGACGTCACGTCTTTAAGCCGTCTCGCTCAAATGTATGCATTGCTTTGCTTGTCTCTGTGCCCAGTCCCTTTATTTAATTGATCGAGTACGTATTTTCAACTATTCCAAGTTAATGTGTACCTGCGGGGCTACCATAAGGCTTGCCACTCACCTCAGTCGCGCAGATAAATGACAAAGAAGATGGCTAAATCAATATATGGACGACTGCCCCAGACATGTACAAAGACTTCTCAACAGCCAATAGCATTTAAATATTCATTCATAAATTTAATTTAGTTTGTAGAACTTGAAGAAAAAAATAATTAAATATAGGAAAATAAGAGTTGTTACTCAATACTCCGTGATTCCAATATGATTCAGTGACCTTTGCCGACGCTAGAAATAAGCACCATTTTGCAATAACATGCAACATAACGCCATCTAGCCACTCCTCTGGAAACCTCCTGTTTTCAACAGTTTTGCTAGTTGGCAATTATGTTGCATGTTATTTTTAACGATGGCAAAAGTCACTAATCAATGGCGGAATCATAGAGTATGAAGTGACAACTCTTAATTATTTAATCATTTCCTTCAAGTTCTACAAACTAACTAAAGACGCAGTAATTTATGAGAGAATATTTAAATGCTATTAATTGGCTGTTGAGAAGTCTTTGTACATGTCTGGGGCAGTCATTTTGCCAAATTGCCAACTCCTTTCGCGTCTCAATGATGTTTCTCCATAAAATAGCGCGCATTCATTATGATATGACATTAAATTGTGACAAAATGCGTGGCTGGGGTGACTGGCGTGCCTTATGCTACCCCCGCTAACCTATACATACCTACTTTGCTAGGATTTTTTAGGGTTACTTCATCGCGAAGCGATGACGTAACTCTTATTTAATTTTATTCTTGACATTTCCTTAGTCCGCCATACGACATACCTCGATTTTGATATTTTACTTCAACATTATTGACTGGCATGAAGCATTAACTTTAAAATTACAAAAGCTTATTAAAATCAAAATCGTATAATTTCAACAGTTATAACAACAATTCAACTTTAAAATATGTATTACAAAAATTACATACAAACAAATAAGCGAAACAATAAGCCATTAAACTTATGGCTCTGTAAGCTGTAGACCTCGCTTTGGCCGTTTACTACAGATAAACATTAAATAGGTAGGTATAACACGTACTTAGTAGCTAAACTGCTAATTTGTGACTTGAACTGCACTATATAATAAAAAGTGGCTTTAGAATAGTTCTAGGTACCTACTTATTGTTTTCAAGAAGTCTTAATGCAGCCATCCATCACATCGGAATTTGCTTGAAAACTAAATATCACATTTGGATGATTCTAAGTGACTTTATGCGATTACTAGCTGCCCGTTGCGCGACTACGCAGCGCGTTTTAGGTACCTATTCCATAGTTACCGGCCACAAAACGATTCGTTCATCATTTTAGAAATCCATATCGACCCGTGTGACATTGATGAAACTCTTTTCTTACAAACTGTATGGATCGCATCGCACAACTGTCAAACATAAGTTCCGGTTCCAACAAAGAGGTTGAACGAAGTAGTTTTTGGTCACGTCACTGGTTTTGGCCATACCGGAAATCAAGAACTCGTGGAAGAATGCTTAAAATAATTTTTATTTGTTAACGTTTCATCAGGTTTTTCTCTCACTAATTAACATTCTTTATTGTACGAATGTATTATTATCTTATCTGATTAGTTAAAAACCGTATTGAAAATAGTTGCGGTTTTAAAAGTCTTCAGCCGACCCTGACGTCACCGATTCCAATTTCCGTTACATTTCTTAGCCACTCGTGATAGCACCCGGCTAGTAGCAGTTGAAAAGCAAATATATGAATAACCCACAGTTGAGAGGTTAAATAAATTTTACCCCCGTGCCCCAAGAAGTTTTACTTCAAAAAGTTGCTCTGATCAAATCGCTTTCATAGTGAAAGTTGTTCAGAATGATGTCCTCTACTCCCCAAAAAATTTTGTCGCTCCATACTCCATACACCCTGTGTAAGACAATAAACCAGTAGTGATTGCTTTGATATCAATAAGTTGATGACATATTTATACATATAGGTGGAATGTACAATGAATAACAAGTTGATATCTGACATGACTCGTCAAGTCGACAATATCAGACCTGAATGTATCTGTATTATGTTTATGCAGTTTTCACTGATAATCAGTGATCGGAGTAGGCAGAGCTATTTTATGTACTTGCCATATGTAAGAATAATATGGATACTCCCCGAATCTGATTTGAATTGAATTCTAGTGGTGCAGAAAGAGACAAAAACAGGTGGGTCACTCTTGTTTTCGTTTCGTTTCGAGGAACACCCCGCTATTGTTTTTGTTTGGCGATATCACGACGAGTTTCAACAAAGCGGCAACGTCGCACGTTAGGAAAAATGTTTGGCAACGTGTTGCTGATATAAAATTTACAATGTCGCTCATGCGCTTATTGCCTTACATAAACCATGTTTTATACTTATTGATAAAAACAATTATATTTATTAAAACCCCGGAGTATCAGTCCCAATACCATGGATTATCCATAATAATATCAATGTTTGCGGTCAATGAACCTAAATAGCTCTGCCTACTCCGATCACTGCTGATAATATTTCATCAAATTGTGACCAATGTACCTAGCATCCTAGGTTTGCTGAAAGAGATCTCTTTAGAGATAAGCTCGCCTTTGTACATGTTTTTTCCAATATTAAGTGTCTGTAATATGTTTTTTTCTGTACAATAAAGTATAAAGTAAAGTAAAGTACTTAAAATACCTATAACCCTGTATAGTGTATATAGGTATTTTAAGTAATACTGGTAAGTGGATCTACCTACATACGTTGGAACATGCTAGCATGGATCAAAAAGAACCATTGTTACTATGAAACATCCTACCCTAAAAGTTACCGTTTTCGAGACAAGGGCCACTGGTACTTAATATGTTCAAAAGCGACTGTTTTCTTCAAAAACCTATAAAGTCCCTTAACTCGAAAACGGTAACTTTTTTGGTAGTGTGTTTCATATTTCATTTCATTTCATTTCATAGTAACAATGGTTGGTTTTGATCCATGCTAGCATCTCCCAATGTATGTAGGTCGAATTACCTGTAACCCTGTATAGATAGATAAGAAAAGAGAATACCGGTCTTATTTATACCAAAGAGTAGATAAGATAATTGAAACAAGACAGACACTTATACTAGTACCAGAATGTGGCACCTATCTAAATTATTTAGCATTCACAATGAATGTGATAGGTATAATAAAATAGCCTTTATTTCCAAACTAAGTTGTATGAGTTTGTTTTGTTTATATGTTTGTTTGGAGTGTCACTTGACAGAGGCCTCCTCTAACATGTCCTGGCCACACTACAAAATGTCTCTGATTTCAGAGTATCTTCTGACATATGCCTCTTCTAAAGCTTTCCACTGTTTTCTATCACGAGTAACTCTTCTCCAGTTCGTTCCTATTGTCAGCTTTAGGTCATCTTCCCATCTTGTTAACTGTTTTCCACGACTTCTGCCGTCTCTGGGATACCACTCGATAGGTAGGTATAGGCAAGTCTAAATGCTGTTTGTATTTTACCTTATAAGAAGGGTTGAGGTTCAAATCCAAAGGGCTGATGACTGTAAAGGCCATCTTCGTCTCCTGGTCAAACTTCCAAGGTCGATCCAGGGTGACCTTGATGGTGTACCTCACATAGCCGTAGCGACCTTCGAAAGATGAGGGCAACACCGGAGGCAATGTGCAAGTGAAGTTGTAAATCTGCTTGCCAGCTGGGATTTCGATTTCATTTCCTAAAACCATACAACAAACATGTTAATTAATGTTTATTGTATTTGTATAGCGTATTGGATTAGCCTGTAATGCTATACAATTTAATTTTAATAACAAATAAATGTTATAGTATCAATATATCTTAGAGAGAGCATGAATACAGAAACATGATTACAATATCAAGGAAAAAAGCTGTGTGGTGGAAGTAAAGGAGACAATCTACTAAATTATTTCTTTGTTTGTTTTATTCTTCTATACTCAATACTCATGTTAGGTACTAACGGTGGAACAGATTTGAGCAATTCCTAATGCAGTTTTTTATATATGTTGGCATTGGTGGACCAATCTTGTTGTTTATGTACAGAATATTGTCTCGTCCTGTAGACATAAAGTAAAAGAAAATAAATAAAAGTGATAAAATTTGTTCCCTAAAACAATTATGACTGCAATGTTTTGTCTCTACAACAGTGCAGTGTTGGAGATCCTTTTAGTTCTGTCCTTTTTCAAGCAGAACAAGTTGTAGAGTCTTCCTCCATTTTTAGACTAGACCCTTCTAATATTTTTCAGTAATTTCCTTCTACAGACTCAGTTCCTCATTTAGCCAAGCAAGTACATATAAAACTGTATAAAATTCGTTCTTATTAGTATAATTATAGTCCTTTCTTAAGATGACTTTTGTAGTTGTGAGACACAGTAGTTGTTGTATATGTATATGTATTAATGAAACTGACCCGAGTTACTCCCAAGTAAATAGTATGTGATGTTGAAGTACTCCTCATGGCCATTGTGGTTGGTGTCCACATTCTCAGTCTTGCCCTGTTCCACCTGCTCCTCCCGAGTCTCGCTCCATGAGGTGTTTGCTTCTCCCTTGAACTTAACATGAATCCCTGGAAAAAAATACTGATTTGTACAACTACTTCTAAGACAGAAGTTAATTCTTTTCTTTTATATTGCAAGTAAAATTTTAGTTTTCATGAAACATAAGGTTATTCTGGGCTCATTGTGCCTGCCACCCCGTATGGGAAAATGCGTGACGCTATGTTGTTGTATAAGGTTATACCACTAACACACTTCAGGTTGTTCTCAGTTAAAAGGATGTAGTACCCGTAATTTAAGTAATATGAAATGGTAGTATGGAGTACCCCTGTTTACATTTGTGGGTGCATGTTAATTTTAGATACCTCGCTGCCTCTGGGCAACCGTTTATTGATAGAATATGTGCAGCAAGTAGCAATACCCGCACAGGATGGGGTCGAGCCAAAGTACAATAAAATATAATAAAACAGAGATCAGGTATTCAAAAAGTCCTATTGTAACCTATTGTCTTCGCCAGTAGTTAGATAAAAAAGTAACATACAAAACTATAGCATCTTTAACACATCACGTCTCATTAGGAGTCACACATCACACAATGACTCATAGAATTATGTTTGTAATAGCAAATGAACTCACCTCGAACTTTTTTAGGGCTATCAAACACGTATTCTATCCTCCCGTTTAGAGTTTGGCCTGCGTAGTAGGTATTCCATTGGTTATCCAAAATAATCGTTGCTTCCTTGATGCCCATTATTGAATTTAATAATATTTTTTTATTTTTATATTTATGTTTCTTTACAAATCACAAAATTAAATGAATACAAACCGGAAAAAAGAAGAGAGAGGAGGAAGCACTGAAGGAAGGACGAGAGGGGAATAGCTGTCAAAAAACCGGTACTTTTGTGTGGGTTGGGTTGGTACCCGTGCTGCACCATGTTGCACATTGTCAATATTGTGTTTAGTTAGAGTCGTTCTTCTTTTAACACGCTTTTATTAGCTTGGGTTGTATGTTGTATCTGACTATGTATGTATGTAACGGAATCTTTGAACTTAATTTTCACCGGTTTCTAGAAGTCTGATCAACTTGAAACTTTGCACACGTCTCAAGGACCGATGACAATGCAATAATTCGATGAAAATTTTCCATTCCATTTTTCAGGTGTTTTCAGCACGTCGGTCATCTACAGATATGGTAGCCGTTTCTTAAGAAAGAACATTAAACTAAAAAGTAAAAAATAAATATAGTTTAAAAAAATCTAAAAAAACACGCTTTTAAAGAACATCGAACTAAAAAGTTAAAAATAATTTTTAAAATAAGCTTAAATATGTTACAAAACGCCCACGCTTTTTTCACAATAATATTAGTATTTTTCGTTCATTATTGTTTTCAGCTTATTTTAAAAATTATTTTTAACTTTTTAGTTCGATGTTCTTTAAAAGCGTGTTTTTTAGTTTTTTAAACTATATTAATTAGCATTTTACTCCATAATGCGTGCGATGCCAATATTGATACAGAATGTTTAGAATTTTAATTAATTAAAAAAAAGTAGGAATCGTCCTTTTATTCTGAAAACCGTCCCGTTTCTGATTTCTGACCGTCCGATATCCCGTATCGGGCCTGGCAACACTGATGCTGACAGCTGACATCTGAAAAAACCAACACAATCACATTTTGTTTGTTATTTATTTGTTTGGATTTCATTTCATTCATCGTACGTATGTATTTCGTGAAAAAGAATTAAATCATCCAATACAGTGGTTTTGTTGGTTTGGTATTGTGATTTACAGATTCAATAACGATAAGCAGTTGATGAATCCTATTAATCTGGGAGTTAGATAGAATGCAAGAAAGTGGGAAATAGGTAGGTTATACACCACAGAAATTAAAGTTTGGTACTCAATCAAATGACCCACTATCATCATCATATTTCCTCGTCGATATGATAGATGTTTCCGTTATTATACCTGTCTACAATGCCGAAAGATGGGTGAACAATTGCATGAAGTCTATCTCAGAACAGATTGCCTTCAACAGCAACAAAAACATAGAAATTGTTGTTTACAATGATGGGAGTAACGATAATACTTCAACCCTCTTGCAGAATTGGAAACAAAGTTTCAGTCATCGCGGAATCGATTTTATAATAACTGGATTAAATGTCACAAAAGGAGTTGGTGCAGCAAAGAATGGGGCAATCAAACATAGCAGGGGCGAGTACTTGTGCTTCCAAGATATTGACGATGTTATGCATCCAGATAGGATTATTTTACAGCTGACGAGAGCACAATCCAACAAAAATGCCATCATTGGTTGCCAAATTTCAAGGGTCCCAGTGGATTCTACACCAAGACTTGTCCGTTGGGCAAATGGACTGAGTCATGATCAGCTCAAGCTACAGATCTACACATCAAATGGACCAACTCTACTCATGCCAACCTGGTTTTGCCATAGATCTGTCATCGAAAAAGTTGGTGGTTTCGATGAATCTGGTAGCGGCACCCCTGAAGATCTGATATTTTTTCATGCACACCTTGATACTGGTGGAGATCTTGAACGAGTTGATGAACAGCTTTTAATCTACACATATCATGAAGGAGCAGCAACTTTTTCTGTAAAACGGGAGAGGATATTCCAGATACAACTAGCAAGATTGGAGAAATGTGTTTTGACAAATTGGAATCACTTTACCATTTGGAATGCAGGCAAAGCTGGTAGAAAACTTGTTCGTGAATTGAGTCTTCAAGCTCGCAGAAAGATTACTGCATTTTGTGATGTAGACAGAAACAAAATAGGATGTACAGTAGATTTGTATTGCCCTCTAAAGAGATGTAATATTATAAGTTTACCTGTTATACACTTTTCAAAAGCTAAACCTCCATTATTGATCTGTGTTAAACTTGATTTGACACATGGGGAATTTGAAAAGAATCTCAGAAGTATGAATCTCACAGAGGGAAAAGATTATATTTTATTTAGCTAATGTATTGTATTTTATTAATCCTTGTGGGAGGGATGAATTGGAATAGCATCACGGCTCTTACCATTTCAAGAAGATGATGTTGGTATAATGTCTATTTTTGTCTCAGATGGGAATAGTGGGATGGCAACTCTCATTTCTCGTTCCCATTTATCCTATGTCTAATAGGTGAGTATGATATTCCTTGCTCCATAGATAACAATTACTTTAACCCTAATCAATCAATTTCTTAAATAATGGCTTCCATCGATTTGATGATTCTACCAATGTCACGAGTTTTAACCCTAGAAAGATAACCATAGTACAACTTGCCTAAAAGCTAAAAGACAACCATACGCTTCAGAGGCGCACGATTTTGTTATGCGTCTAATTATGGTGTATTTTGCATATTTTCCTGAACAAATATACTTATTTTAGTAATCCGGGATAGTTTTAAAAATAAAATTTGTTACCTAAGGAATTTGTTTTATTTTAAGAGTTTGGAAACATTAATCACTAGACCTCTACGAAAAATAAAATAAAATTCAACATCCTTCTTTTTATGGGGTAAGTCCCGGAAGTTATTACAAAAAATTGTGTTTTTCTCTTACTCATAAGTTGACTAACTTTAATAGAAGTACCTACAACAACCAGCCAGCCCTCCTAGACAAAGTGAAACGCTAACCGTTGCGAAACGAAACGATAACTTTTTATGTATGTAGGTAGGTATGTAAAATATTACAAATGAATAATCGATTGATTTTTTGTAATTTATATTCATTATCTTTCGTTATATCCCGATGTTTGTAATAGAAATATTAAATACATATAATAATTTGCGTTCATTAATTAAATTAATGTACCTACTCAACATTCACTCAACCTACTCAAGCTTTGCAACATGCATGTTTCACACCAACTTATTAAAAAAACACCAAGGATCAAATTCATTTAGAGTGTAACCTGAAAGTTGCCATGTAAAAGTTAGTGGCGCCATCGGTTTTTCTTTTGGATTTCTTGCCACAGTATATAATTAGAGTCTGGCCAGCGAATCCTGTCCTTTGGTAGTTTTCAAACTTTGATGATGGCAACATTATTTACTCGTCAAACCACGGATTTATATTAGAGGTGTGTACCGGTTGCAATTTTAGCCTCCGGAGATTTTCGGAGATTTTATAGTAAAAACCGGTACTTCACCGGAGAAAAACCTATAGGAACATTTCTTGACATTATATGGAAATTGGCTTAATTTGACACTGTGAAGTGTTAAGTGTATAGTGTGGGTTTTGTGAATGGGGCTGTGAAGTGTTAAGTAGTGTCCAACTCTGTGTAGCGTCTCTGATTAGTAGAAAACTAGAAACCGGTTGGTTATTGAGCGTCAAACAATCGAATTTGCTGTCCCGACGCTGTGTAAACTGCTAGTGAAGGGGCGCTGCAAGTAGAGGGGGAAGAGGGACGCGCGGGGCAGTACTATTTGCAAAAAAATAGAACACGCTTCTATTCGCCTTACTTCGCTGATTAGTAATCAGAATCACTCACGCTTAACAGTGGCTGTCCAGATGTGGCTCGCACTTTACACCTCACAGCCACACTTTACACCTGTATTTTACACTAATCAAAGTCAAAACGGCCCTTTACATAGACAAAATTATAGAATGTGAAGTAGGGTGCAATTCCGATATGACAAAAGATCCCCAATGGGGATTCCCCATCCCATACATAGAAAAAAATATATAATGTGAAGTAAGGTGCTTTCGGTTACACGTTTACAGTATTTTCGGACGTCATTATAAGTTGCGTTCCGCGCGCATGTACAAAAAGTAAGGTGCGTTCGGAATAGTTCGGATTACTTGGGGTACACGCATACAATATTTTCCATACTAAGTCCATGATATTTTCAGAGGCAAAATAAATTTGTGTTCAGCGCGCGTGTATAAAAATACCGGTGAAAAATAAAATCACCGGTAAAAATCCGGTAGTGACGTTATCCGGTTTTTCACCGGTTTTTGTAGAACCGGTACACATCTCTAATTTATATACCGTCAAACGAATTGTTACTTTGTTTACAACATTTTGATACTTTACTTGACTAGGTATTTATTATTTTTTAATTTCAGTTACTATTCTGTTCTTTTGGATATTATACATTTATTTAAATGTGGTTGATTGCAATTACTCATAACTGTTTCCAGGTGGCTTAAATACGGGGTTTGAATTATTTGAGTCTGATTGTGACTATGAAACAGAATAATAAAGTTTATTAATTAAGTATGTCTTTATACTCGAAATGAAGGCTTTTGCCCAGCAGTGGGAAACTGTATAGGCATGGTAAAAAATATATTCAGTAGGTACCTACTTAACCATGGGATGGGTTTATGAATTTACGAACGCGCGTTTTTACTAATATAATATTCTCTTTTTCAACCAATCAACCAAGTCATAAGAGTAAATAGGTATCGAACAATAAAATAAAAACATTAAAATATCAACTCCGTTAATTCGGTGTACAGTATTGTGGCCACATTAAGATTTTTCAAATTTGCCGCGGTTTTTCTTGCACTAGCCAGACTCTCTTAGTTGCCGCTGGTGGTTTACTATCAACTCTTATAGCAGGACGGCAGGACCTAAACCGGGCAGTTTTGCTTTTACAATACTAAAATGTTACGAATTTGTATTAACCCTTAATAAAACATTGGGAAATTATTTCCCACTTAGAGCAAATCACAAAAAATATTTTTATTTTTGACGTGACAACGTCTTATAAATTGGTTTGCCGGGTGACACTTCAAGAAACTGCGTTACGCTCCGCTCACGTTATGCGCTCACAATGAGAGCGAGTGAGAGGCACGCGTCCCTTCCACTCGGGCATGGTTAGCCCGCCTAAGAGCGAGAGAGACAGACATAAAAAGTGAAAGGCACGTGTCCCTTCCACTAATTCTTTGTATAAATAAATGTTTTAAATTGTTACTATTATTTCATCCTTCTTCCTACTATACGAATGAATATTCACATTAAAATTATTTTACCACTCAAAGTCGTTGTCACGTAAAACTTTCGCCCGTATACCGACTTTACAGGCAACCAATTTTTTTTACTGGTAACTCTGATCAATACCAACATCAGAAACAATTGAACAAAGTATCCTGATGACATTTAAAATGTTATTAATGGCAACACTTACAAAAAAAGTGCGCGCTGTCATCGTACCTGACTGTCAAAGTCACCAATAGACCTTTTTTTGCGGTAAAACCGGTTCTTGTGAATAGGGACACGGTATCGAAACAAAAGTATCGATACTGTACTCATATGATGTATCGAAAAAAAAGTATCGATACGGTATCGGTATCTGTATCAAAAGTATCGATACTTCTAGGTATCGAGTACTTTTACGTAGAAAAAAATAAACAGCTGAATGGTCTGGAAAATGACAAAGTTTTACGTAAATCTTCATACTTTATATATTTTGAAATAAAACAAGACAAGAAATAAATCAATCATGCAATTAAAATTATTTTTTAAATAACATTAACAATATATACACCGTGAATTTTAAGACACTCTGAAGCCGAGCTGCGCATCCGGAATTCCGAGCTGCGCTCCCGGACAAAGATTATAGATGTAGCTCAGAAGGCTGCCCAATTAAAGTGGGACTGGGCCGGTCACGTTGCTCGAATGCTGCCAAATCGTTGGGCTAAGAGAACCACAGACTGGCTCCCAGTAAATGCAAAGAGAAAGCGTGGCCGACCCAGGAAGAGATGGAGTGATGAGTTGGCTCTATGGGATAAAGAGTGGAAGGAGACCGCTCAGGATCGAATGGAGTGGAAGAGGGGGAGAGAGGCCTTTGCCCAGCAGTGGGATATTACAGGCTCATAATAATAATAATAACTGAAGCCGAAACCTGGTTGGTGTAGAGTTGTAGACCATCGAAACTTTCGAGTGGTTCCACAATTTTCCAAATCGGGTTAAAAAGAAACTCGAAAATTGAGTCAACTTTTAGGTAAAAGTTTATTCAATTTTCTAGTTTTCTAAGAAAGAACTCGAGTTTTCGAGTTTTTTTCACCCGATTTGGAAAATTGTGCCACAACTCGATAGTGTCGACGGTCTACACCAAAAAGGTTTCAGCGAGTGTCTTAATATTCACTGTGTATAATTACACTTTTTCATAGGCATAATTTTAAATTCACAGCCAAGAACTTATCTATCACCTATCAATTTATTGACATCAATTAAATATTTTTCTGGCAGGTTGTGGGGCGCGGCTGGATTGGATTTTAGTTCCGTCATGTTGTTAGTCATAGACTAGAATCGATACTAACTATAAAGTACTCATATCGGTAAAGAATCGAAAAAAAAGTATCGATGCCAAAAGTACTTGGCATCGGAAGAGAAGAATCGATTCCACCTAGGAATCGATCTTTTTTTCGTGTCCCTACTTGTGAAGTTTGCTCTAAGTATTTGGGGAAAAAAATCTGGTAAGTGCCTAAACAAAATATTCTTGTAAACAAGACTAGATTTCTCAACAACTTTTGTGGTGACTGACATGGTAGAACTGATATTTGTGGGTTTTTTGAGGTTGGAATATGTGGGAAATAATTTCCCACTGTTTGTACCTGCAGCAAAAAAAAGTTAATTTATGTATACAGGTTGAAACAAAATGGGGGTTACGAATTACAAGCCGAAAGGGGGTTGTTAGGGACATCATTATGAACTATTTTCAACTGTCTATCTGGGACAGACCTGATCAGAGCAACTTTATTTTTCAGTCCACCATATTGAACAAAATAAAGGTGCACTGGGCCAATTTAAGCTCAACCTTAATACGTCGTGACAGAGACGATGTCAGTGCACCTATTATCTTGACCCGACTTTAGTATTTAGTCTATTAAAAATGAAACATTTAAGTTTTTTTTGTAAATAAAAAAAATGAGTCATAATATGTTTCATTTTCTATATTTTTATTCAAACACGATAAAAAATAATAATAATAAAGATAAACAAGCAAACTAACCCATAACAGTGTGTAACAAAAAGGGGGTTATAAGCCGAAAGTGGATAGTTAGGGACATCATTCTGATCAACTTTTACTAGGTATGGAACCGATTTGATCAGAGCAACTTTATTTTTCTTATCTCATTCGTTTCGGGCCAAGCGCACAGCAGACTTGTATGAGGGAGTGAAAAATAAAGTCGCTCTGATCAAGTTGGTCCCATAATGAAAGTTTTTTAGAATGATGTCCCTGTAGCCCCCTTTTTATTTCACCCTGTATACAAGTCAATTGCTGCGAGTTTGCTTTTGAACTATACCGGATAGAGGGAAATAATTTCCCACTTGATGAAATTTTGCCTTGCAATTACGAATAATGGGAAACTATTTCCCACCGAAAAAAACCCATTTCCCCCCATTTTATAAAAATAATAATATAAGATTCGTAATCTACGGACCCAACTTACCATAAAACCATATCTGTTTTTAATTTTTCTCGAAAAAACTATGTCTGTTTGATTAAGGGTTAAAAAAGCAGAACTGCCCGGTTTAGGTCCTAGTCTAAGAGTTGATAGTAATGGGCCTATTAGACTACGCTGTCGGCAGGGCCCTGTCTGACTCACTGTCTCTTTCTAGTCGTTCCATATGAGTGAGACGTCTATACAAATCGTGCCCTGCCGACAGCGTAATCTCTTAACCCACCAGAACTTTTTTTTTTGTACGCATATTAATTTGTACATTGTACTTGTGTCTGTGACTCTTACGCACGACGACTGAAGTAACGCTGTACTGTACGAGGCTGTACGCTATTAAAACGCAACGTAATTTTTGCACCTTCTTTTTCCAGAAAAATCATTGAGATAATAAAAGAAAAATACATCTCCTTTCTTTCAACTCTTGACTGTCGATCCCACAAATGTTGGGCAAGAGAAGAAAAATAAAATCTAATATAACTCAGACTAAACGTTGGATTCTGGATTACATCGAACATCTCCATCGGAATTTGACATTTGTCCAATTTCGTGTAATGTAGGTCTGTATTTCTTGTTTTTTTTTTGGTTTGTAATTTTGTAAGAAAATAGCATGACATGAAAATATATTGAAATTATATATAGGTAACATTGATAAAGTTTGTCGTAGCGTAGTAGACGAGCTTTTCTTTGTTGTGACAAAAAAACAAGACTAAGGCGATATGGATGATTCGAAGAAAAAAGACCAACCGCCGACCGCTGAAGAATTGAAGGGCAAGGGAAACCAGTGTGTAAAAGATGAAAAGTACATAGAGGCTGTGCTACACTACACTCAGGCTATCAAGTTGGATCCTAATAATTACATTCTATACAGTAATCGGTCCTTTGCCTTCTTGAAACTGGACCAGCATTACTTATCCCTGCAGGATGCTAATGAAACTGTGAGGTTACAACCTCAGTGGGCCAAGGTAGCTATGGTTAAAACTTTTACTTCCCAGAAAGTTACCAGTGAATCTCAAGCCTGTTACAATAAAGATAAATTAAGTGTTGCCTCTAGTGGATCTGCCTCGATGGAGCAAGTAGGAACACACAAATCACAATGTACAACTAAAGATACCAAAAATACTGCATAAATTACATGTGTATCTACTGTGCTTCATTGAGACAGGTCAATAAAACATGTGTCAGATGGTTAACTACTCTGGAACGAGCGACAGAGATCACTCATAAACCACGTAGGTTTCCATGATTGTCCGTAAACTTAGTTAAAAAAATCATTTTTGTAACATGCATAGAAAAAAAAAGTTCACAATACTACATATAAAAGTACAACAAAATATATTTTATTTTGTAAATATTGCTAATATGTATACTGTTACCTGTTCATTGGATAAATGCATTTCAGGGTTACTTCCGAAGAGCTGAGGTGGAAGCGGCAAGTGGCTTGTATGATGAAGCTATCATATCTTATACACGGGCATTACAACTTGAACCCCATAATCACAAGTTGTTAGAATCAATAAAAGCCATCAGTGATATGCAAAAGAAAAAAATAAGAGGTACAGTAAGCATCAGATATTATGTGTGCAAGTTACTCCAGCGAGAAATATTATAGCTTAATATTACTTGTTAATTTCAATTAATAGGCTTGTGGCCTGTCAAGTCAAAATAGATACTTATTAAGAACTGTCAAAACGGAACTTTTGTTCCTGAGTTCTTTGAAATAACAACAGAATGACGTCATGTAAAAGTGCCATTAAGTGCTGTATTTTTTGCACAAAATTGACTTTATAAAATATATGTGCTGGATATATACAATTCTGAGAATGTCAAGCCATTTTGTACATAATGTTTCAACTTAAGACTTGTTCCTAGATTTATTGGATTACCTTGGCCACAAATCAAATAAGTTTATTTGTATGAAATATCTACTCAGACAAAGTGTCAAAAAGATGATGACGATATGCTGCATCAATATGAATGTTGAAATTATTTTGAGACTTTATGTACTTGCTAATATTTCTGGTTGATTAGGATCTATTTGAGTTGCAAGCTACATACTCAAACAAATCCTATTAACCCTTTTGCTTGCTATCCTGGCTGCAAAAGAAAAATAATTGATATTAAAATTAGGGGAAATTAAGCTTTCATCCCCTGCAATAGCAAGTAACAGACGTCTTGGTGTCATATGTCAGGCATTGTATGGAGAGTCTATCTTGCTCTTTCAAATTAGGCCGCAGGTGGCAAATGGGCGGCAAAATCAAACAACACAGAAAATGAACAGAGTATACCTGAGCATGAGTTAGGTAGTAAGTAGTCCTACACTCTTCAAAAAGCCAACTGTTGCATACAAGTTGCACCTAGGAAAACCGCTTCTATTATCTATGCATTAGGGGTTAAAACTTCATGGGTGTGAACTGTCAAAATGGGCCCTTTTATTTTGTGAATGGGGTAATGCCTTTCCAGTAATTTCCATACTACTGGAGGTTTAGCTTGAATAAACTGCCATAGCTAATTAATGGTTAATAAATGTTTCAGATAACCAAAACATTATTTGGATCTGCGCTTGCATAGGCCTTATTGTAGGCATCTTGGTAGTAATTTTGGACTACACTCTGACATCAAAACCAACATTATCTGTGAGTATTATTAGCAAGTCTATTGAGTTGTATCCCTGTTCAAAGCAATTTTATAAGTATGTTGTAAAGGTGTTTAGTATTTTTTTTAGAAGCCAACCAGTTTTGCTTTTACATTGTAATGTAAAGGAATATAAAATTAATTTATCTATGCTGAAATATTACTTATGGCGGCTGCGACCGCGTGAATTTCCCATACAAACGTAATACAATAAAACCGGCCAAGTGCGAGTCAGACTCGCGCACGAAGGGTTCCGTACCATTATCTATATAACTGGAACAAAAAGTAAACTTTAGAGAAAACCGACTTCCACAAACCCTATTTGATTAGATTGAGTTTAATACAAACTGTAACCCCTTATCCCCCCCCCCAGGGGAATTAATTTTGTCAAATCCCATATCAGTGCTACCCCACGCTACTAAGGAACCCCTGTACAAAGTTTCATGGCTCTAGGTCCATCGGTTTAGGCTATGCGTTGCCTGCCCGTCAGCCACGCATTGTATTTGTACCTAGTATTGAGCAGATCTGGTGGCCATATGTGGTCTTCTTCAGCAGTTCCGCATCACAATATTATGCTGTCCATGTGCATTTGCACGAGTTATTATGAAAAACACAAAAATCACTATAGGTCTAATCGGTCTAATTTTCCAAATCGGTCCATCCGTTTAGGCGCTATCGAGGCACATACATAAAAAAATAATAAAAAAAAAAAACAAACATCCGGACGAATTGTAAACCTCCTCCTTTGGGAAGTCGGTTAAAAAAACCGCAAAAAAACACGTTAATTGTATGGGAGCCCCCTTTATATTAAATTTATTTTGTTTTTAGTATTTGTTGTTATAGCGGGAACAGAAATACGTCATCTGTGAAAATATCAACTGTCTAGCTACCACGGTTCATGAGATACGGCCTGGTGACAGACAGACGGACGGACGGATATCTTGAGATTTTAAGGTACTTTCCCTCCAGGGCCCATTCGTTTGTTCCACCCTGTATATGTGTGATCTGTAACTGTATTTTTCATGAAATACCCAAAAAGTTTTGTTCAAATTATCATCTTATGTCAGAATAACTTTGTAGCTAGTTGAAAAATAACATTTGAATTGATTCAAAGCTTGCCGCGCTTTTAGGGCCTTTAGTACCTACTAAACGCCGCCGTAAGCAGCACTGTCTACAACCTACTGGAAAACGTGAGACACCCATCTACAATTTCCGTACAATGAGGTTCACTCACTCATTATGTCAATGTCATGCAGACTGCAAAACATCATTTCAACGCACCAAAGAGTATTTAATTAAAACATCACTGGCAGCCAAACTTGAAGTGGCCAAAAGGAAAAAAATAATTTCTGTGCTCTGAGATTTGTATGAAAACAAAATAAATAGAGACGTCGTAATTCATCAATTAATATTTAAAGTCTTTGTAGAAGTCCGGGGACGACATTGCCATATCATTTAAATTTAGTTTCATTAAAAGAAGGCTTACCTACCAAAACAAAATGGCCTTGGTATAAACTTTTCAAGCGTGTTGTGAAGACGTATCTTGTACCGAGACCACTTTCAATTTGTAATATCTCTCGTATTTCAGTATTTGTGGTTGGTGCGGCAACAGATATACACATTCTGTGAAAATTTCAGCTTTCTAGCTATTACGGTTCGTGCAGGCGGACCCGGTGACAGACGGACGGACGGACGGACGGACGGACGGACGGACGGACGGACGGACAGCGAAGTCTCAGTAATAGGGTCCCGTTTGGCACCCTTCGGGTACGGAACCCTAAAAATGATTTTTCATCACATCTATTCAAAAAGAGCTACTTTAGTCCCGGCAAACAGGGACTAAAGTAGGTCATTTAGTCCCTAGGGACAGTAACTTTTTAATTTGTTGCCAGTACAAAGGAAAAAAAATGCTGTCACTAATCGTTTCACTACCATTCAGGCTGACAGACCCAATTAAAAGAGAAATCGATTCTAAACGCCGCCAATAAAAAAAAAAGTTTGTACTAAAATGCGTACTCGACACAGATTAGATAATCCGATCGACCGAATCGATTGACACCGATTGGTGACAACAGAGAAACAACCTTACAGAATTGATATCGAAACACGGACCAAATAATTTAAAAAGTTGTGGAAAATTTGTAAACAAAGCGCGCCAAATCTGAATGCTGTAATTATTTCAATTTCGTTTGCGGATATGAGTAAAGAATATGAGTGAAAGTGAGTGTCTAACTCCAGATGATACCAACAAACGCGAATGACAAATACAAGATCTGTTACCAATAAAATCACGAGGAATATAGGTATGTAAAAACTAGTGGTTATCTGAAAATGCTTTATGAACCAATTTTTAAGATTTAGCCAATACTAAACAATCTTTAACTATGTGGA